>BTCW01000014.1:63135000-63139637 GCA_033239725.1 Echinochloa phyllopogon
TTAGGGTTTAGGGTTTAGGGTTTAGGGTTTAGGGTTTAGGGTTTAGGGTTTAGGGTTTAGGGTTTAGGGTTTAGGGTTTAGGGTTTAGGGTTTAGGGTTTAGGGTTTAGGGTTTAGGGTTTAGGGTTTAGGGTTTAGGGTTTAGGGTTTAGGGTTTAGGGTTTAGGGTTTAGGGTTTAGGGTTTAGGGTTTAGGGTTTAGGGTTTAGGGTTTAGGGTTTAGGGTTTAGGGTTTAGGGTTTAGGGTTTAGGGTTTAGGGTTTAGGGTTTAGGGTTTAGGGTTTAGGGTTTAGGGTTTAGGGTTTAGGGTTTAGGGTTTAGGGTTTAGGGTTTAGGGTTTAGGGTTTAGGGTTTAGGGTTTAGGGTTTAGGGTTTAGGGTTTAGGGTTTAGGGTTTAGGGTTTAGGGTTTAGGGTTTAGGGTTTAGGGTTTAGGGTTTAGGGTTTAGGGTTTAGGGTTTAGGGTTTAGGGTTTAGGGTTTAGGGTTTAGGGTTTAGGGTTTAGGGTTTAGGGTTTAGGGTTTAGGGTTTAGGGTTTAGGGTTTAGGGTTTAGGGTTTAGGGTTTAGGGTTTAGGGTTTAGGGTTTAGGGTTTAGGGTTTAGGGTTTAGGGTTTAGGGTTTAGGGTTTAGGGTTTAGGGTTTAGGGTTTAGGGTTTAGGGTTTAGGGTTTAGGGTTTAGGGTTTAGGGTTTAGGGTTTAGGGTTTAGGGTTTAGGGTTTAGGGTTTAGGGTTTAGGGTTTAGGGTTTAGGGTTTAGGGTTTAGGGTTTAGGGTTTAGGGTTTAGGGTTTAGGGTTTAGGGTTTAGGGTTTAGGGTTTAGGGTTTAGGGTTTAGGGTTTAGGGTTTAGGGTTTAGGGTTTAGGGTTTAGGGTTTAGGGTTTAGGGTTTAGGGTTTAGGGTTTAGGGTTTAGGGTTTAGGGTTTAGGGTTTAGGGTTTAGGGTTTAGGGTTTAGGGTTTAGGGTTTAGGGTTTAGGGTTTAGGGTTTAGGGTTTAGGGTTTAGGGTTTAGGGTTTAGGGTTTAGGGTTTAGGGTTTAGGGTTTAGGGTTTAGGGTTTAGGGTTTAGGGTTTAGGGTTTAGGGTTTAGGGTTTAGGGTTTAGGGTTTAGGGTTTAGGGTTTAGGGTTTAGGGTTTAGGGTTTAGGGTTTAGGGTTTAGGGTTTAGGGTTTAGGGTTTAGGGTTTAGGGTTTAGGGTTTAGGGTTTAGGGTTTAGGGTTTAGGGTTTAGGGTTTAGGGTTTAGGGTTTAGGGTTTAGGGTTTAGGGTTTAGGGTTTAGGGTTTAGGGTTTAGGGTTTAGGGTTTAGGGTTTAGGGTTTAGGGTTTAGGGTTTAGGGTTTAGGGTTTAGGGTTTAGGGTTTAGGGTTTAGGGTTTAGGGTTTAGGGTTTAGGGTTTAGGGTTTAGGGTTTAGGGTTTAGGGTTTAGGGTTTAGGGTTTAGGGTTTAGGGTTTAGGGTTTAGGGTTTAGGGTTTAGGGTTTAGGGTTTAGGGTTTAGGGTTTAGGGTTTAGGGTTTAGGGTTTAGGGTTTAGGGTTTAGGGTTTAGGGTTTAGGGTTTAGGGTTTAGGGTTTAGGGTTTAGGGTTTAGGGTTTAGGGTTTAGGGTTTAGGGTTTAGGGTTTAGGGTTTAGGGTTTAGGGTTTAGGGTTTAGGGTTTAGGGTTTAGGGTTTAGGGTTTAGGGTTTAGGGTTTAGGGTTTAGGGTTTAGGGTTTAGGGTTTAGGGTTTAGGGTTTAGGGTTTAGGGTTTAGGGTTTAGGGTTTAGGGTTTAGGGTTTAGGGTTTAGGGTTTAGGGTTTAGGGTTTAGGGTTTAGGGTTTAGGGTTTAGGGTTTAGGGTTTAGGGTTTAGGGTTTAGGGTTTAGGGTTTAGGGTTTAGGGTTTAGGGTTTAGGGTTTAGGGTTTAGGGTTTAGGGTTTAGGGTTTAGGGTTTAGGGTTTAGGGTTTAGGGTTTAGGGTTTAGGGTTTAGGGTTTAGGGTTTAGGGTTTAGGGTTTAGGGTTTAGGGTTTAGGGTTTAGGGTTTAGGGTTTAGGGTTTAGGGTTTAGGGTTTAGGGTTTAGGGTTTAGGGTTTAGGGTTTAGGGTTTAGGGTTTAGGGTTTAGGGTTTAGGGTTTAGGGTTTAGGGTTTAGGGTTTAGGGTTTAGGGTTTAGGGTTTAGGGTTTAGGGTTTAGGGTTTAGGGTTTAGGGTTTAGGGTTTAGGGTTTAGGGTTTAGGGTTTAGGGTTTAGGGTTTAGGGTTTAGGGTTTAGGGTTTAGGGTTTAGGGTTTAGGGTTTAGGGTTTAGGGTTTAGGGTTTAGGGTTTAGGGTTTAGGGTTTAGGGTTTAGGGTTTAGGGTTTAGGGTTTAGGGTTTAGGGTTTAGGGTTTAGGGTTTAGGGTTTAGGGTTTAGGGTTTAGGGTTTAGGGTTTAGGGTTTAGGGTTTAGGGTTTAGGGTTTAGGGTTTAGGGTTTAGGGTTTAGGGTTTAGGGTTTAGGGTTTAGGGTTTAGGGTTTAGGGTTTAGGGTTTAGGGTTTAGGGTTTAGGGTTTAGGGTTTAGGGTTTAGGGTTTAGGGTTTAGGGTTTAGGGTTTAGGGTTTAGGGTTTAGGGTTTAGGGTTTAGGGTTTAGGGTTTAGGGTTTAGGGTTTAGGGTTTAGGGTTTAGGGTTTAGGGTTTAGGGTTTAGGGTTTAGGGTTTAGGGTTTAGGGTTTAGGGTTTAGGGTTTAGGGTTTAGGGTTTAGGGTTTAGGGTTTAGGGTTTAGGGTTTAGGGTTTAGGGTTTAGGGTTTAGGGTTTAGGGTTTAGGGTTTAGGGTTTAGGGTTTAGGGTTTAGGGTTTAGGGTTTAGGGTTTAGGGTTTAGGGTTTAGGGTTTAGGGTTTAGGGTTTAGGGTTTAGGGTTTAGGGTTTAGGGTTTAGGGTTTAGGGTTTAGGGTTTAGGGTTTAGGGTTTAGGGTTTAGGGTTTAGGGTTTAGGGTTTAGGGTTTAGGGTTTAGGGTTTAGGGTTTAGGGTTTAGGGTTTAGGGTTTAGGGTTTAGGGTTTAGGGTTTAGGGTTTAGGGTTTAGGGTTTAGGGTTTAGGGTTTAGGGTTTAGGGTTTAGGGTTTAGGGTTTAGGGTTTAGGGTTTAGGGTTTAGGGTTTAGGGTTTAGGGTTTAGGGTTTAGGGTTTAGGGTTTAGGGTTTAGGGTTTAGGGTTTAGGGTTTAGGGTTTAGGGTTTAGGGTTTAGGGTTTAGGGTTTAGGGTTTAGGGTTTAGGGTTTAGGGTTTAGGGTTTAGGGTTTAGGGTTTAGGGTTTAGGGTTTAGGGTTTAGGGTTTAGGGTTTAGGGTTTAGGGTTTAGGGTTTAGGGTTTAGGGTTTAGGGTTTAGGGTTTAGGGTTTAGGGTTTAGGGTTTAGGGTTTAGGGTTTAGGGTTTAGGGTTTAGGGTTTAGGGTTTAGGGTTTAGGGTTTAGGGTTTAGGGTTTAGGGTTTAGGGTTTAGGGTTTAGGGTTTAGGGTTTAGGGTTTAGGGTTTAGGGTTTAGGGTTTAGGGTTTAGGGTTTAGGGTTTAGGGTTTAGGGTTTAGGGTTTAGGGTTTAGGGTTTAGGGTTTAGGGTTTAGGGTTTAGGGTTTAGGGTTTAGGGTTTAGGGTTTAGGGTTTAGGGTTTAGGGTTTAGGGTTTAGGGTTTAGGGTTTAGGGTTTAGGGTTTAGGGTTTAGGGTTTAGGGTTTAGGGTTTAGGGTTTAGGGTTTAGGGTTTAGGGTTTAGGGTTTAGGGTTTAGGGTTTAGGGTTTAGGGTTTAGGGTTTAGGGTTTAGGGTTTAGGGTTTAGGGTTTAGGGTTTAGGGTTTAGGGTTTAGGGTTTAGGGTTTAGGGTTTAGGGTTTAGGGTTTAGGGTTTAGGGTTTAGGGTTTAGGGTTTAGGGTTTAGGGTTTAGGGTTTAGGGTTTAGGGTTTAGGGTTTAGGGTTTAGGGTTTAGGGTTTAGGGTTTAGGGTTTAGGGTTTAGGGTTTAGGGTTTAGGGTTTAGGGTTTAGGGTTTAGGGTTTAGGGTTTAGGGTTTAGGGTTTAGGGTTTAGGGTTTAGGGTTTAGGGTTTAGGGTTTAGGGTTTAGGGTTTAGGGTTTAGGGTTTAGGGTTTAGGGTTTAGGGTTTAGGGTTTAGGGTTTAGGGTTTAGGGTTTAGGGTTTAGGGTTTAGGGTTTAGGGTTTAGGGTTTAGGGTTTAGGGTTTAGGGTTTAGGGTTTAGGGTTTAGGGTTTAGGGTTTAGGGTTTAGGGTTTAGGGTTTAGGGTTTAGGGTTTAGGGTTTAGGGTTTAGGGTTTAGGGTTTAGGGTTTAGGGTTTAGGGTTTAGGGTTTAGGGTTTAGGGTTTAGGGTTTAGGGTTTAGGGTTTAGGGTTTAGGGTTTAGGGTTTAGGGTTTAGGGTTTAGGGTTTAGGGTTTAGGGTTTAGGGTTTAGGGTTTAGGGTTTAGGGTTTAGGGTTTAGGGTTTAGGGTTTAGGGTTTAGGGTTTAGGGTTTAGGGTTTAGGGTTTAGGGTTTAGGGTTTAGGGTTTAGGGTTTAGGGTTTAGGGTTTAGGGTTTAGGGTTTAGGGTTTAGGGTTTAGGGTTTAGGGTTTAGGGTTTAGGGTTTAGGGTTTAGGGTTTAGGGTTTAGGGTTTAGGGTTTAGGGTTTAGGGTTTAGGGTTTAGGGTTTAGGGTTCT
>BTCW01000015.1:0-2500 GCA_033239725.1 Echinochloa phyllopogon
TAAACCCTAAACCCTAAACCCTAAACCCCAAAAACCCTAAACCCTAAACCCTAAACCCTAAACCCAAAAACCCTAAACCCTAAACCCTAAAAACCCTAAAACCCTAAACCCTAAACCCTAAACCCTAAACCCTAAAAACCCTAAACCCTAAACCCTAAACCCTAAACCCTAAACCCTAAACCCTAAAAACCCTAAACCCTAAACCCTAAACCCTAAACCCTAAACCCTAAAACCCTAAACCCTAAACCCTAAACCCTAAACCCTAAAACCCTAAACCCTAAACCCTAAACCCTAAACCCTAAACCCTAAACCCTAAACCCTAAACCCTAAACCCTAAACCCTAAACCCTAAACCCTAAACCCTAAACCCTAAACCCTAAACCCTAAACCCTAAACCCTAAACCCTAAACCCTAAACCCTAAACCCTAAACCCTAAACCCTAAACCCTAAACCCTAAACCCTAAACCCTAAACCCTAAACCCTAAACCCTAAACCCTAAACCCTAAACCCTAAACCCTAAACCCTAAACCCTAAACCCTAAACCCTAAACCCTAAACCCTAAACCCTAAACCCTAAACCCTAAACCCTAAACCCTAAACCCTAAACCCTAAACCCTAAACCCTAAAAACCCTAAAAACCCTAAACCCTAAACCCTAAACCCTAAACCCTAAAACCCTAAACCCTAAACCCTAAACCCTAAACCCTAAACCCTAAAACCCTAAACCCTAAACCCTAAACCCTAAACCCTAAACCCTAAACCCTAAACCCTAAACCCTAAACCCTAAACCCTAAAAACCCTAAACCCTAAAAACCCTAAACCCTAAAACCCTAAACCCTAAACCCTAAACCCTAAACCCTAAACCCTAAACCCTAAACCCTAAACCCTAAACCCTAAACCCTAAACCCTAAACCCTAAACCCTAAACCCTAAACCCTAAACCCTAAACCCTAAACCCTAAACCCTAAACCCTAAACCCTAAACCCTAAACCCTAAACCCTAAACCCTAAACCCTAAACCCTAAACCCTAAACCCTAAACCCTAAAACCCTAAACCCTAAACCCTAAAAACCCTAAACCCCAAAAACCCTAAACCCTAAACCCTAAACCCTAAACCCTAAACCCTAAACCCTAAACCCTAAACCCTAAACCCTAAACCCTAACCCTAAACCCTAAAACCCTAAACCCTAAACCCTAAACCCTAAAACCCTAAACCCTAAACCCTAAACCCTAAACCCTAAACCCTAAAAAACCCTAAACCCTAAACCCTAAACCCTAAACCCTAAACCCTAAACCCTAAACCCTAAACCCTAAACCCTAAACCCTAAACCCTAAACCCTAAACCCTAAACCCTAAACCCTAAACCCTAAACCCTAAACCCTAAACCCTAAACCCTAAACCCTAAACCCTAAACCCTAAACCCTAAACCCTAAAACCCTAAACCCTAAACCCTAAACCCTAAACCCTAAACCCTAAACCCTAAACCCTAAACCCTAACCCTAAAAACCCTAAACCCTAAACCCTAAACCCTAAACCCTAAACCCTAAACCCTAAACCCTAAAACCCTAAACCCTAAACCCTAAACCCTAAAAAACCCTAAACCCTAAACCCTAAACCCTAAACCCTAAACCCTAAACCCTAAACCCTAAACCCTAAACCCTAAAAACCCTAAACCCTAAACCCTAAACCCTAAACCCTAAACCCTAAACCCTAAACCCTAAACCCTAAACCCTAAACCCTAAACCCTAAACCCTAAACCCTAAACCCTAAAAAACCCTAAACCCTAAACCCTAAACCCTAAACCCTAAACCCTAAACCCTAAACCCTAAACCCTAAACCCTAAACCCTCTAAACCCTAAACCCTAAAAACCCTAAACCCTAAACCCTAAACCCTAAACCCTAAACCCTAAACCCTAAACCCTAAACCCAAAAACCCTAAACCCTAAACCCTAAAAAACCCTAACCCTAAACCCTAAACCCTAAACCCTAAACCCTAAACCCTAAACCCTAAACCCTAAACCCTAAACCCTAAACCCTAAACCCTAAACCCTAAACCCTAAACCCTAAACCCTAAACCCTAAACCCTAAACCCTAAACCCTAAACCCTAAACCCTAAACCCTAAACCCTAAACCCTAAACCCTAAACCCTAAACCCTAAACCCTAAACCCTAAACCCTAAACCCTAAACCCTAAACCCTAAACCCTAAACCCTAAACCCTAAACCCTAAACCCTAAACCCTAAACCCTAAAACCCTAAACCCTAAACCCTAAACCCTAAAAACCCTAAACCCTAAACCCTAAACCCTAAACCCTAAACCCTAAACCCTAAACCCTAAACCCTAAACCCTAAACCCTAAACCCTAAACCCTAAACCCTAAACCCTAAACCCTAAACCCTAAACCCTAAACCCTAAAACCCTAAACCCTAAAAACCCTAAACCCTAAACCCTAAAAACCCTAAACCCTAAACCCTAAACCCTAAACCCTAAACCCTAAAAACCCTAAA